>CM077656.1:15654585-15657085 GCA_039707465.1 Rhabdophis nuchalis
TCTTCAGCACTATTGAGAAACTATTGTCTCCCAAAGCAAAACCTGTGTTATCCAGCAAACTAATCCCAGACAGAACTAACAAGTAGGTGCCATATCTGTGATCCATGTGGATGAGCCTCTTCGGATGTTTGTGAGGCAGTTGATAGCCAGAGAGAAGACCACGTTGAGGTGCCATGTGACACTTCTCAGAATTTCCTTTGCTAAGAAATTTTACAAAATTCCCTTTTTTTTATTTTTAATTGGATGACAAATTAGAATTTAACCACCCAGTCTATAGTTTGAGTGGTGGATGCCACAAAGTGTGCCTCGAGAATAGAATCTAAACATATTAATCATAATATTCCATAACCCAAATCAATCAATCAACTGACACAAGATTGATGAGATAGGATCACCTGGGGATCCCTGCTTGGGCCTACAATACAATGACTTCAATCAGGGCCCTTGGTAGTCATGGAACCTTCTTAATAGAAGTCTAGGCTGCCCAGTTGTAGTTCTTATCTCAAGATACGATCCCATTTTTGTTTTGAGATTAATTTTTTTCTCATTCTGTCAACCTGATGTCTGTGGTGATGGCTAACATTAAGAAAAATTACAGAGTTAATTATGATATTGTTCTTTTATTTTCATTAGCTCCTTTTTATTATATATTGTTTAGTCCATTGCTTTTGGCTCCTTTAAGATGAAATGTAAAATATAAATATAAATGTAATACAGAACACAGCAGCCAATGACCTTTCAAATATTCTCAGCAATCTTTGAAGTCTACTGCTTCCCTCCTACTGGATGCTATTTGATTTGTTCATCTGACTTGTGTTTTATTTGATGTATACAATCTAGCAGTTGATGGCAAAGGGTAGACAGACGAGGCTAGCATAAATACAATAATTCAATGCAATCAGAGTGGGAGGGTAGTGAAGGTTAGTTAATAATAAAAGTAACAAAAGCAAATATACCCTCTAGTTTCTCAAAATGATATCTGAAGTATATTTGTAGGGCTATCTTTTAAACATACATTACAAGGAGCCTCTGTCAATCTTGAGCTCTGGGCAATTATCTTTGTGATCTCAAAAGACCTTAGGTTATATATTTAAGTCTTTGACATAGATTCATACAGCTGTTGCTCAGCTGGGCTGCTGACTCAGGCAGGCTGTGTTGAGGTTCTGTTGACAGAGAAAATATAAAGCTGAAGACATCTGAGTTTGTATGTGATGGGAGGAGAAATCCTCATTTCAGGCATGCCTTACAGCCACACTTGAATTAGAAGTGCTGTGTAGCCCAGATACATATTCTACTTAGTTTCCTTTTTTGGTGGACACAACTGTCCAAGGACTTTCATCAAGGACATCCAACTACATAGCGTCTGATAGGAGAAACAACTTGGTTTTTGCTATGTTCAAAAAACCAACAACTCCAGGTTTGGTGAACAGAAAAAAAAAAGAATTAGAAAGACAACTGATTTGAACAGTCAGTCAGTCCAGCAATGGACCTGAATATTTGCAAGACCGTCTCCTACCGCATACCTCCCATCGACCAGTCCGCTCCCACAGAGAGGGTCTCCTCAGGGTCCCGTCGGCTAGCCAATGTCGGCTGGTGACCCCTAGGGGGAGAGCCTTCTCTGTGGCAGCTCCGGCCCTCTGGAATGATCTTCCCCCCGACCTGCGCACAACCACGGACTTGCGCCTCTTCTGCCAGGCCCTGAAAACTCATCTATTTCATGCGGCCGGCCTGGCGTAGCTTTTAAATTTATTTTATCACTGGGTTTTATTGGGACTTTTTAGAACAGGTTCTTGTTTAATTTGTTTTTATTATATTTATTGTACCCGAGGTTTTTATGTTTTATGATTGCCTGTTCACCGACCTGAGTCCCGCAAGGGAGATAGGGCGGTATATAAATTTGAATAAAGTAAAGTAAGTAAAGTAATGGGAATTAAAAGCAGAGTTGAACAGACCTGTGCTGGCTAATAAGGACAAGCTATTTAACTTTATATACTGAGCTAAGACAAGATTCATGTGAGATTTTTGAAGTCTGATGGATGTCTATGATTCCCATAAAGCATACCACCACATTATGTATAGAATATAGAGAAAAGTAAACACTTAGGCAAGAAAAACCAAAAGTACACAAATAGACTGGGTGAAACCAGGCTTAATAGCAGTAACTGTGAGAGGGATCTTGGAGTCTTAGTGGACAACCAATTAAATATGTGCCAACAGTGTGTGGCAGCAGTCAAAAAAAATCAATGCAATCTTAAACAAAGGGATGCAATCAAGATCAAGGGAGATACTAATACCACTCTATAAAGTCTTAGTACGACCACACCTAGAGTACTGCCTCCAGTTTTGGTCACCATACTATAAAAAAAAAGATGTTGAGACTCTAGAAAAAGTGCAGAGAAGAGCAACCAAGATGATTAGGTGACTGGAGGCTAAAACATATGAAGAACGGATGCAGGAACTGGGCATGCCTAGTCTAGTGAAGAGAAGGACCAGGGGAGAC